>JAODTK010004521.1:495000-533637 GCA_026419785.1 Sclerodactyla briareus | reverse complement strand
AGCTGTGGGGGGATGGAGGGGATCAGCTAAGATGACCACACTCTACCTAAAATTTGCTGATTGTAGTAATGAAAAAATGCAGTCCAGAGTTGCATGCAGACTTACTTTGACTGACAATGATATGCCCTCTCCCTGTGTAATTAAGTTACCTTGAAATATATTAGGCATTCCATACAACAGAAGGAAGCCAATTAGAATGGAATGGATCAATTATATTAAGGGTTTCACACCTCCTAGTATAGTACGTATGTTGGCCTATTAGTAATTAAATATGACCAGGCCAAAGTATATATCTCCATTTGCAATTCCCACAAACAGGTTGGGACCCCCATTGAGCCACACCATCGTTCGACAATAGTACAAATCAATTCCATGGACTGGCAATTGACTGGTTGTGACAGGTCATGTGATTCACTGGTTGTTTTGTCTCGCGCTGAACTTGTTCAAGGAGAGCATAGTGGTCCACTCTGTTGTTTGTTTTGGTTGTGTGTGTGTGTGTCTGCTGTTGTCGTATGGCGGTTCGATAATCTCCGAACCTTGAAAGCCATCAGCGGGGACCTTTGGGAGGTTGCGCGGTGAAAGAGTTGCCGATGTGGATCCACTTTGTCCAAAAAGACCATACTCATTTGCATTTAAAATTTGCATATGAGCTTATGGTAGTGTGTGAGGGGGCAGCTGGAGAAGAACTCCCTCGGGAGGGTGGTAATTGGGTGATTACTGGAAGGAGACTAGCAGTAGGAGGAAATGAAATCTTATGGGTGACACTGAGGTATACAGAACAAACTTTATTAAATTTAGACAGAGTATCCACTATGAGCTGTGGGTTCCACCGTTAGTTCTCGCCAAAATGTTAACTTGGACCGGGTCATGGGTTATGCAGGATGTGTGGTATGAATGCTTCGATTCATGCGAATGTTCAAGTTGTTGAATTCATCAAATGTATTAAGGGTGGTTCACAATTTGATCCTGAGATGTGTGAAGTGAGAAATGGGGGTCACAGGAAGTGAAATTGTGTCTAATGTGCCAATTTTGGAATCTTAGTCACATTGCCACAAAACTAATCCTGTTTGGTAGACATTGTCAATAATCAGCCTTACGGATTTGGAAATGGTCACGGATTAGTAGGGTGCTTTGTTAATGCTATACCAGAATCTTAAAGCAAAATCATTAATGCTGTAATTGTTCGGATTGGTTGATGATAGATGGAAAACATGATCGGCGTAACAAGGCGAGGGGCCCACTGGGGCGATTCACCTTGTCTCTAAGGGATTGCCAGAGATTCAGTTGCCGTGTCCCTTTCTATTATTCTGCATTGATACACCCAGATTCCTGTTTACTCTTCTTGTGGTTTGACCTGTCAGGATCTCATTATAGGAATATAAAGAAACATTTTAGTTACTGTTTGCTTCTCTTTTCTTACAAATTTTGGTGCAAAATGCTGACATAGGGTCAACTCTTTCGTCTATACAGTCTGTATATCTTTTTGTTTTTTTTGTCCACCAAATGTTCGTGCTCTGCGCGATGGATTCTTGACCAAACTTGGTCACAAATTGTTATGACGTGAGTCATAATCAATGACATATTTTTAACAGGGGCACAATGGGCATGAGTGGAAAAAATGCCAAAAGATACTTTGCAGATAGTTGGATTGCAGGATACCGACCAGTGTATTAATTTTATTGGTAGTAGTACCTATGCATTGTATAGGAATTAAAGGGCGGTGGGTGTGTGGGGTTACTAGGCAATTTTTTTTCAAATTGTAGAATTAAATGAATAATGACCAATTACATGTTTTGGTCATGCAGAGTTGGACATAATATCTTTTTTACTGCTGGGTGACATTTTACCATCCTTTGGCATCATGTGCCATTGTGTGAAAAAAACTATGATCACCTTTCACAGAATATAAAGTTTTCTCTTCATGAGGCTCGCCAAATCCAATAACACATTTAACCAAGTTCACTACTAATTAAATATTTGTACGTTTGTTTTTGAGCTACTGAACCATTGGTCTCTAGTTTCTCTCTTGACTATGGCCATAATATTCTTCTCTTCATGGTATACAAACAGGCTGGTTACACCGCCGAAGAGGACGTTTAATTCTGCAGGGTTACCAATGGTTCCTTCTCCAGAAACCTCTAAATTGGGCCTCCTTGTAGAGAACAAACAAGGAACTGTGGCATTGGTTCACATGCATTCAAGGTTAGGGGGCCCATTTTAGGGTCACTCGATTCGACCCCCCCAGTTGGAAAATGACTCACTGATCAGTGGTGTGGAGGGGTAGCTCCAGTAATCCTGCCTGGCTCCAAGATGTTGACCTGGATGCAAACGGATGGTACAAGGATGGGGATGATGGCGGGCATGGTCCTGTGGTGGTAATCATCTCAGCAGTTTGGACTTCTCGCCTCCCGCCGTTGTTTTTCGGTTTTTTTTAGCGTTCTCCAGTTGGAATGACCTGCCCAATCTTGATGCTAAACTTGGATATGAAGCACCAGAAGTATATGAACCATCTCTGCCGCTAAAACTTCTCCCAGTATTTTGAGATTGCTCTGATTAGAGTACGAAAGTGTGCCAGTGGTAAGATGTGATGGGGGGTTGTGTAGTTATTTAGTTGTCGTGGGTAAGGATAAAGTGCCATGTACCTACTCGGTGAACTGTGGGTTAAGAGTACCAAAGTTGTCATGTGGTTAGGATTAGTATGGAAGAGACACGTGGTTTACTTGGTAAACGGTGGGTTTAGACTACCGGTAGCTGCCATATTGAAGGGATAAAAGTGACATGTTGTAGCTACCCGGATGGTGAATTATGAGTACTCAAAGTTGCCATGTACCTGTGGTTAGGACAGAGGAGAGGGGCCCATGGTTACTTGGTAACGGGTCCAGAGTACCGAAAGTTGGCTATGTAGATAACAGAGTGACATGTAGGCTCTCTGAAACTATGGGTCTGAGTACTGACGTTGCCATGTGTTTAAGATAGGGGACGTGAAGTCACTTAGTAAATATGGTTCAGAGACCGACCGAGTTGTCTTGTGGTAAGATGAAGAGATGTGAAATTGCTTGGTGAAGGTGTCTGAGAGTACCGAAGTGCCATGTGGTGTGAGAATACAGGGACTTTAAGTACTTGGTTTAAATCTCAGCCTTTGATATTCACTCAGTGTTTAGAATTGTACAGTTTGTCCGTACCCATCCGAAATAATGTATCTCTGACCAATGTGGGTAGGGTGCCACCTAAGGTATCATGTGCTGTATAGGGATGGCAGGTTTGGAAACTTATTATTGAACTAGATGAGTACAAAAACAAAAGAGAAAAAACATTTTTTGAACCATGAAAAAAAAAAATGTTTGCTTGCAAAACATCACTGATACCATTCGTAAGGATTGTATCGTGGTATGTAGGTCAAGATAACAGGGCAAACCATTCCAGTGTGAGACGGGAATGTGTATGGACTTTGTACTCTGTGTGCTCAGTCATATAAACCTTGTTTCCTTCCACCTCTGCACATATGTTGTTTTTTGGCCCTCGAGCAAGACAGAAGAATGTAGATTTTTTGCTGACCTAAAATTTAACTCAGATGAGACATTGAGAGACCTGTGTTTGTGTCTATACATCCATGTCACATCCATGCCGCATAGCATACCTGAACAAATCAAACTGTTCATCCCGTGTTGGAACAAGAACATTGTGAGGTATCAGTGTATGTTTGGTGTGATAATCAGCTGTCACGAGGTGACGGTGATGTTAGTTAACAACCTATTGGTAGCCAACGTGGTTCAGAAATAACACATTAATTCCTGGAAGGAGGTTGCCCCCATCAATTTACCTCCAGCATGGGCTGGATGATTTATCTAGTTAACCGCATGATAGCTTTAATTGGTTAACTTTGTTCTTCCATAGTAATCATTTACCTGTATTCTGTATAAACTAACCAAGTTTTATGTGGCAACCATAACCATTTTCCTTCGAGGTATTACGACTGAATTCCTGTACAAAAAGCGAAAAAACGAACAGTATACTTATAAATTCTTCTTCTATCATGTAAGGGATTTTGGTTCCCAATTTCCTCCAATATGTTATTCCTACTCTTTTTTGCTTTAAACTTTTGAATACTGTTGACTCCTTTTATAATCGTTTTTGCCAGATCTACCAGGATTAGTCAAAGTTTGTGGACAAATTTGCTGAATTTAGTCATTGCAATGGTGTGCCTGGTGCTTTTTGGTAATATTGTTCACTGATTGACACTGTCAGATTGTTTTGATAAAGTCACTGATTTTTAACCGTGGAATGACGTGGGACAGTCTGTTTTTGATTATCACCCTACAGGGGTGTGCTAAACTCAACAGATCATGGCCCTTCTCATGTTGTTACATGACTGGCATTAAAATTCTTCATTGCAAATAAGGGTGTCTGGTGAACTTCTGCTTAACTGGGGTTGCTTGTTTTCTTCTCAATTCATAATAGATACTTCATTTTTAAAAGGGAAATGTTTGTAGATACTCTACATTGGTGCAGTATATCAAATCAGTCATATATATAATATAGTTTCCCAATGACTAGACTCAGCAACAGTCAAGTAAATTGGTAATGAGAATAATTTATCGAGAAAAATGCAAAGTGTTTGGTAACCTCGTTCTTATTATTAATACTTCCTTCCCATCTTGTTTGAATTTTCCTTTGTTCTCACTAGCACCGATCCTTACAGTGGGTATCTTAGATTTCAATGACGCCTGTGAGAGGTTCTGGTTGAGTGTATGCCCATCCCCCCCCCACCCCCCCGGAGAATGTCTTCCGATTGTCACTTTGCTGGTAATACATATGATGTGCTGTGGTGGCGAGATGCTCTTTAAGCCTGTGTTGATCAAATTTACCAAGCCAACCAGCTATATCCAGAAATGCAGATGAAATTGACAGCAGTAATGAGGGTATAATATATCCAATACACTGTTCTTTGTGCCACCACCTCCTACAAAGTGGGGGAGGGGGTTTATTTAGACCAGTAATTTGCCTCAAAATACTATGTAAAGATGTTGAAGTCAATGGAGCATTGTCAGAAAAGTGGGGGGAATGTTCCCCCTCACCAACCTACCCTGTTGCGCCCATGCATTTAGGCATCTGGTGATAGAAGAGGGAGCTAAGCTACAAGAAAAGTATTTCATCAAGTGAGAATACTGTTAATAGGTACAATTTTGATGAGACCTGTCAATTAAAATTTTGTCTGTCTGCATACATCTCCAAGGTACGGGGGGATTAAAACATGAAGAATCAGGGTTCTACACTCGGTACATTAGGTTTGGAGTATTGGAAAGGCTGATAAGCTACAGGAAATGTATTCCCCACTGTTTGAACCTGCTGGTAATGTATGTAAGGAGATGTGCTGCGCGCAATAGTATTAAATGTATTAATACTTTTTTCATGAAATGCACCTGGGATTGGCACCAGCAGTCGGGAAGGAATACTATCTGGTAGGGGAAGATGAACTACCAGGAATATATTTCCAAGTGACAAAGTGACTTGATATGGTTTTTTGTTTTTTCTTTGATAAATAGATTCTCTGTGAGCGTGTGTTGGTGAAGTTGTACCAACCTGACTACATATTGAGAAAGGTGGATGTGATTGACGATAGTAGTAATTCATGATTAATGAATATATACCCATGTTCAAGTAATGGGGGCTGTGATAGGTTACGGAGGTAATCATATTATTACAGGTCATGGAATGTTATCTGCATCTTGTTAGATAAAGAAAGTCAAGCTGCCCTGGCTGCTGATTCCCTGTTTTCTTTCTCTGTCATTCAGGACGCTCTTATCAGGGTCAAAGTCAATGCTTTTTGGTTGTCATTTTCCCTTCTTTGTCTGTTAACAGCCATTTTCAGTATTTGTAAAAATTATTAGGATGTGCATTGTCATTGCCTATAGGCACTCAGCATCTCCTTATGTTATTCATTAATCCTTTCTTGACCCTTATATTCTCTATTAGTCATCATGTGTAGTGTGTGTTTTATTTCTTCTTAGATTGTAGTTCGTAGTTGACCCCCACAATTCACTGAATTCCTACTGAATCTTATTTTCAATAACATCCAATGTTTGGAGAAACAGTGGTAGTGAACTTCTGGCGATAACAGAAGAAAAAAAAAAAAATTGGGAAAGTTTTGTGTTCTCTCCAGTGCCCAAATTCCAATGTTTGTGAGCTTGAGTTGCTGGGAGTTAGCGCAAACATAAATTCTACTTGTACAGAAGTTTGATTGGTGATGATGTTCTGTTGGGGGACCAATCATTATACAAGGAGCGACTTGGCCTGAGAGATGTTGTGAGAAGGAGCGGGAGATGGTTTTCAAAGATTTTATACCTCCATTACCCATCTCACGAGGGGTTACTTCACCTGTGACTTCGAGTGGTATGGTATCCAGGAAATCATCCTCTCTCTCCCCTCCAAAAAAGGTTTGTTTAGTTGAGTGCAAGCGTTCACCACTTTGTGACAAAAATGTGAATTTCACAGGAAGGAGAACATATTGTAAAGTCTTCTATGATATGTGCAAATGTGTCAACTCCACTAGCTCACGTCTGACACATTCGTCCAACCCCCCAAACCCCCAACCATGTTTGATTGCTGAATTTCGATTTTAGATACCTTCTAGGTGCATTTTGTTAATTATATCCTGAAATCAAATAGATCGTCAGAGTCAATGATAAAAATATCATGGGTATTCCTCAAAAAGCTTAATTCCATGTTAAAATTTTGTGGTTTAGAGTCCTCCTATTAATCGCCATTTGCTGGCTTAGCTCTTCCTGTCAAAATTATTCTGTGGCCTTCTTTCTATGGGCCCATGCTTCAATGCCTATAAACCTCAAATGTCTGTAATTGTAATTATCTTTAATCAGCATTTCTTTGTTCGGGCATTTCACACCTTGGGTTTCTATACCATACCAGACCCTAATAACCAGACCCTACTTCCTACTGTATTCAGGTGCTGTTATCTGAGAGATTTTTTGGATGGGGAGGGGGGAGGCTGCAACCCACCATGGAGAGGGCGCGGCTTCAGCCCCCCTCCTATTGGAAATATACATTTCACTGCCTACTAATGAACTATCATGTTCCTCGAAAGGACTGGTCAAAATGTCTTATTATCGATCTTTATAAATAGACTCAATATGGTTTCATTGGGGTATTGAAACCACAATGATGGTGTCCAGGAACAGATTTTTACAGGTTTTCCTGAATGGGGGGTGTGTGACAGCTACCGATCTCTACGATCTAATCTGCAATCGTAACAGTAGGTAAAAGAAAAACAAATGCCGCCAATCATGACAGCATTGTGAATGGGTGAATCACAATCAATCAATTGTTATTCTTGAAGGAATTAATTTTGGATACCCTCTAGAAACTTTCAGTGTTCTTTTCTCAGACATAGGTCTGATATCTTTGGGGATGTTTTTTAATATCAATTTACCAAAGTGACTGCCGCCCATGTCAGATCCATTGAAATGCTAGTGAACATTTGGATAAATTACTAGGTACCATAATCATGACACTCATCACCAACCTAAACCTGCTCGGCCAAAAGAAAATGGATCCTCTTTCGGAATTTTTATAGAAATTCTTCATTCTAGTATGACTGGGCCTTGAAAACTATTCAGAAAAGAACAACTTTAAGAAGCCTTTTTCTTTCTCTCTTCTAATTCCCTGACAGACGCTGCGCCTGATACAATGTAAATAGATGTATTTTGGTTACATCATATTTTATTTATTTATATGGCATATTTTCCTTGTTCGTTCCGGCTTCTTTTCATTTTGACCATAGTTCCGGTGAAGATATTAGTAGGTTTTTTTCTCTTCTGATTGGGCATGCTCTGGTTGGGAATGGCCCGAGAGTAAAAGATAATCCCAATTTTCCCAGCGTTGGAATGAGACTTTCGGATAGAGTTTGACCGTCCATCAACATTTATGTCGACTAAGACGATGGTAGGGGGAAAGTACCCTCAGCGTGACAGTCGATCTCATTGATTGTTCACAGCCAATACAGAAGACCTTACAGGATATTGTACAATACTCCCCCCAATGGTAGAGATGATGATGAACTGGTAATACGGGTTGGTATACGGATCTATTGTCTGAGTAAGTAGCTGTATTCGTACCATCTGCATAGAAAAGGAACACTTGACACGTCACATTCCAAACAATTTTTAACCCATGCCTCTGGCGACCTGCTTCTAGATTCCTATAAAGGTCTAGCCACCCCGCCTCTTGAGAAGATGTTTTGATGTTTCCCAGGTGGTCATAGATTGCTATCATCAGGAATGGAGAAATGACATTTTTGTATAAAATTAGATGAGCCGGCATTGCTTGGGCTGAGCGTTGTAAACTTGTTATTCTGAGAAATACACGTGTGTAGACTTTATGCTCGTTTTATTGTTTTCTGTTTAACCCTTGCTGCTGGCGAGGAATCACATGTCTGTAAGTTATATGTGCTGATGGACACAGGAAGGTTCATTGCCCATGCCTGATGTGTATAGTATACAGCGTCAGTAGATGGCTCCGTCTTGTCTCGCCTGAACTTTGTTCAGGAGAGACTAGTGATCCCTTTGTTGTTTGTGTGTCTGTCCTGTTCCGTCTGTCTGTATTGCGGTTCGATATCTCCGGAACCGTGGAAGCAGTCTTGCTGAAACCGGGGTAAAGGGTAGCAAGGAAGAGTCGTGTCGATGTGCATTACTTTTCGCCCCAAAAGACCATACTCATTTGCATAAATTTGCATATTTATATCGAAATTGGCCTGGCAGCTTGTGTATTTTTTTGATCAGTAGACGCATAAGTGATGCAGTTCAGCATAAATAACAACTATGAGTGTAAGGTGACTGCAATTAGATTTCCATCAGTATATGTGCTAATTAGTGGTCTAATTTGCATTATTTAATGCGATTTTCGAAAGTTGATTGAATTTTCATGAACTTGGTGTGAATTTGTTTTATTTTAGTCCTTGTGAATTTTTCAGCAGTGGACTAGGTCAACAGATGTTATTTAATGTACTAATTTTTGCATTTACTAGCCAATTTGACTAATTTGCCGATTTTAAAGTGTTTAATTTCTATGAAACTTGTAGAAGATGGTACACTTTCAATCCTGATCAGTTAACAACGTTGTCCCGGTCCTGACGGTCATACTTGAGCCATTTGCTAAATTATTCATTTTCCAGATTTCAGAGAAGAACCAGAGCGAAATGCAGTAGGGTGTTTGTCGAGGTTTGTCATGGTCATTTCTGGATTCAGTGGATCAAACATCATCTAATGACAATGTCGAAAGGTCAAAGGTCGAGCTAGGCTTAGAAAATTGCTCATTTTAGGAGTTATAGGGCAAATAAATGAAAACGTTAATTTGGATAGGGTGATACAGCTCTGTGTGCTACATAGACGAAATCAACTCCTGCTTCGATCTGACACTGGTCTTCAAGTTACAAGGGGTCAGAGCTCGGTTTCGATACCTTCGGGCAATAGCATAGGGTGTGTGTATCTGATTATGTGATGCTTTCGCAGCTTGGTGCATCACATCGAGGCGAGCATTCTTCATAAGAGAAAACGTCATGTCATCAAAGGTCATTCAAGGTCAACCAAACTTCCAAATAATACATTTTCTGCAACAACTTGTAGTGACTGTGTGCGATATGGCTGAAATTTTGGGACATGCTGCATATATCAAGGCGGTAACATTTTTTTTTTCCAAAAAAACTTTTATGTCATCCAAGGGGACTTATGGATCAAAACTGCCAAATAATAACATTTCCTGTTAAAACCTCTAAAGACTATGCAATACGGCTGATGTTTTGAGACACCACATGGTGCTTGTTTGTGATGGGAAATTTATAAAAACTGTTATGTTATCAAAAGTCAATACAGGCCAATTATCAGAATCCTAATTGAAATGAGTGAAATAGCCCCTATCAAACTCCATATATTTTTTGACCAATATTATTCATGGGAATGTTTATTATCTACCCAGCTACCATGTACATTCCTCCACCTCTTCATCTGGGAATCCTCAGGAGGAAATTTATTACTTCAGCCTTTCATGAATCTGTAAGCAATGAGTGCTGACCCAGAAAAAGTGACAAGGATTGGTGCTGGGTTCCATGATTAACTACCTAATCAAGAATGGCAGGGTGTCAGGTTACATCTGCGGTAGAGGAGCTTATATTGCCACTGGTAGTGTGTGAGATAGCGGGGGGGGGGGGAAGGACCTCCCTAGGGAGTGCAGGTATTGGGGCTCAGGCTGAGAGTACTAGAGTAGGAGATAAAATCTTATGGATGACACTGAGGATATGCAGACCACACTTCATAGATTTAGGACCAGTATCAACTATGAGCTGCGGTGGGCCATAGGGTCCATTCACATAGTTTGGACAATATGTTGGTCTGGAGGGAACTATCAACACAGTAATTGGTTTATAACCAGAGAGTCCGGGGTAGGTAGGATCGTGCGTGTTATGGTTGCTATGTTTGAAGGGGATTAGTCAATGAATGTATAAATATTTAAGAGGTATTATATACCAACACAATCACTCGTTCACTTTGCTATTGCTATTATTCTTTTTTTGTCATCCCATCACCACTCATTTTTGTGAATAGAGCACTCCTGTGATTATTCACTATATAAAATTGTATTTTTCACATAGGCTGGAGGACTCTGTAGGTCATTCAGTGTGTCCATTTCGCCTGGTGTTTTCGAAGTTGGTTCGATTTCCTCAAGCTTGATTGGTATGGTCTACTTTAGTCCTCAAAATGTTAACATTGACTCGAGACACTGGGGGTATGCATTGTGTATAAATTGCTCCATTCATGAAAATTTTCGAGTTTGTTAATTCCATGAAATGTATTAAGTGTGGTCCACCACTGGTCCTAAGAATATGTGAAGTGAGGAAAATATGGGTCAATAGAAAGTTGAATATTGTGTCTAATTTGTATAATTTAGGCAATCTTAGTCACTTTACACAAATTCTATACTTCTTTAGTAAGACATTGTCAATATCAGTCCTACGAATTTGAAATTGATCACTGATTAGTAGGGTGTTTTTTGTTAAATGCTAATAACAAAATCTCAAAGCACCACATGGAATCGGGGTCATTACATGTTGCTGATCGCCGCAAAACCAGGCGAGACCACTAGGGGCGAAATCGCCTTGTACAAAAAAGCCAAACATGCATCGTACAATTTTCCGATTTTCCACTGTTTTAATCACAGTTGTCGCCAGGGTCAAAGTAGTAGACAGGGCACTTTAGGGGAATGGAGGGGGGGGGGGGGGGGGGGGGGTGGAGCCACAGATGTGAGGAACCACATTTTGAGTGCCGATCCAGTCTATATCTACGTATGATTCAGGCTTAGGCACAAAATCCTGAAACGCCAATAACCTGACAACTGCACGGTTTTCCAACAAAGTTATGTTGGGGATGTTTTCGTGCTAACAGTATAGAAAGAAGTATTTGTTTGCGCACCCAGTTCATACAGTTGGGGTTAGATTGGGTAGAGGTCACTTTCTGTGAACATGTATAAACAATGGTTAGCGCCTCAATTAAGTATCACATCAGGTGGTGGTAACCTCCAAACGTGCATTTCTATTGGATGAATCAGCAGATCATTTCTCTTTGATATTGATTGTGGCGTTACTACAACAGGTTTCGCTGAAGGTTCGTAATTGGAAGAGCATAGTTACTGCTCTTAGCCTTGTTGAGTGATTGCCCATGTTAGGCAGACTGTCCCCTCTGTTTTTATGCTGATCTTCAAATATCCACATCTTGACAACCGTAGGTCTGGATTTGGTGAAACAAGGTTTCTTTAGTATTGCATTGTTAGTGTCCATTGATATCGAGACCGATCATTTGCACTGGATGCACTCGCTACGAGTTTAATTAGGGGGAGGTAAGCTTAGAAAAGTACACCTAGGAAAATAAGATGTAGTTTTCGGTCTCTTTAATAGCCATGTAGGTGTCCCATTTTGACCGCTACTAAGCTTGAACCCAACTTGGTTCAACATATAATTTCATTTGATACCAACATTACACTATCCCCAACCCTACCCTCGCCTCCATCAAATGAGGACGTCCCTGGAGCAGGATTCTGGGAGTTTCTGGCACGCCTGCCTCGGTAAACTCTGGACACTTCGAGAAGCGGCGATAAACCGCCAAGAGTTGATCCAATCTCCACAGAAAAAAAGTGCAGTGCATCTCCCAGAGGACCATTGTAGGACCAGAATGATGAAGAGGTTAATATAATAGCTGAGGAAAAACTGAATGTGTTAGTCCAAAACCCGACTGATCGTAGACTTCCCGTTACGGAGTTGAGATGTCCTCAAGTTTTTGCCTGTATTTTGCTCAAGATTGGGAAGCATTCCGTCATGCGACAGTAAATGATGTTATACTTGTACAAGCCTGCGATTATGTTTAGGCCAACAATTATTCTCTCTGAAGTATAGTCCATGAGATGATGATTGTTGTAGGGAATTGGTTACTTTTTGTCTCGTCTCGCCTGAATGGAATCCAGGAGGGGACTTTGTGGGCACTATGGCGCGGTGTGTATTAGGTGTGTTCTTGTATGCGTGTGTGTGTGTTCAACTTTCTCGTTTGCAAGAATTCTTCGGCACGGTAATGGCTATTGGATTGCGACAAAATTTTCAGGTAGCATCGGGGTTGGCTGTACTCGATCTGATTAGATTTTGGTAACGATACTCAGTGATTAAGTATGTTAATTAGCCCATTTTATGTATTTTATTGTTTGAGCTCGTTAGCAATATGCGCATCGACGGTTTTTATGAAACCTACGGGGATGTAGCTTGGCATATAGTAACAGGATAGCCAGTAGATGAACTGATTAGATTTCCAGCCAAATTATGCTAATTGAGTACCCTAATTTGCCTAATTTATGCAAAATTGCAAAGCTTGTCGGATTTTCACGAAACTTTGTGGATGTGCTACCAGTTGGTCCCACAATATTGAAAGTAGGGTCAGGTCACAGAAGGTCATTTGAGGTGTCTGATTTGCATAATTTATGCATATTTTTGGAATTAGATAATAATGAAACTGGGGTGAAGTGAACACCATATTGTTCTGATATATTTGAGGGTAGATTTGAGGTCAGTAGAGGTAAGGAGATACTGTGTCTACTTTGCATGATTTAGGCTAATTTAACATTTAGTCATAATTTTACGGGGTTGTGGACAGAGTAAATGAGTGAAGAACAAGATAACACATTCAGTCTAAGAATTGGGGATGTAGCCTCCCTCGGTTTTCAGAACTTTAAATACCATTATTCTCCTCCCATGCACAATATATATCACACACATATGATCAATACTCCATCCATACTATCTTCATGAAGCAGCGCATTATAAATGCCTGTATGTATGTATTGGTAACTTGGGTGCAAGAGATTCTGACCACCAAAACCCTCTCTATGCATGCACTACTGTTTTTGAATAATGATTTTATTAGCTGCCCACAACAATCCTCTGATAGTCAACCCATCAGATCAAGGTGGTCGAAACTTAATAAATACTGCGTCAAAAAAAAAAAAAAAAAAACTCTGAAAATAGGCGCGAGACTTACACCCCGGTTCGAGAACCCACTTGTGTAAAACTTCTGTGGAATGTTTAATTATTTAACACAATAAAGTAGGTTTATCTCGTTGTGTCATTCAAATGTGACGTTATGCATTGTTCACAATAGGGACTCTTCCTAAATTCTCAGCACATTGAACCACATTTTGGAAGATCAATATCTTTCCACAGGAACCTTGTATTAAAATGTGGTTTGGCTCTGTAGGTATAATTATATTTTTCCTAATTTCCAATTGCATCCAATGCTGCAGTTGTCCTTCGAACCAGATGGTTATAGCCTATAGGGCGTGACCTCTACTCTAAATTCGAATTTTCTGAGACAAACTCATCCACACGCTACGTACCGACTGAAGGGTACATTGTTCTTAGCATTGTGTTGCTGCGTGAATTACTTATGTTTTTTGATATATACGTTGGGCAGAGGCTAGAAGCGAATTCTTCAAATACGATATCCTTAAAATGAAGTTTCGACTTCTCTCACCATTGTTTTTGCTGATTTCACTGAGGTGAAAAATTGCTTTGTCTTAGGGAATGTACTCCTGGGCGCCGCTCCCCATTTAGAATAGTCTGGACCACCACTCCCTATTCACTGAGTGCCCATGGTGTTAGGAATCGACCCTGTTGGGGTCTGGCGCCGTTGTCGCTGATATTTTATATTTTACGTGGGCCTGAAACAATATAACGGAATATCATTTTCCGACACTACTTTCCATCGAGATTCAGCGATTACGTTGCTGTTTTCGTGTGTGCGTGCGTGTGCGTGCGTGCGTGTACGTTTATTTTTGTGGTCAGTATAACTGATGGACCTCTTCGACATTTAGCATGTTAACAGGATTCTTTTTTGAGCACTTTGCTGTTTTTCAATATGGCGGCCAAAATGGCGGCCATAATTGGGAAAATCCAATTAAATGCCTGCCATGGCAACACAGAAGGGAGATGGATAACTAAACCTCCCCAAAATAAGTGATCCCGCTTTCAAGTGATGGTTAATGCCCTATTTTTTTTTGTATTTTCAAAGTTCAATATTGCTTCCAAAGTTGCCGACAGAAACCCTGACGGAGCACATATGCGGTGAGAAGCCGTCAGAATATGAGAAGAAACATCGTAGCAACTAGAAGCTGTAATTATTCATTTCTCCCAAAGCTTGTGCATACATGGTCTCACATTCATTCCCGATAATTTAGAAGGTAAGTACTGGTAATTGCGTCATACTGTAAACCACCTTAAGGGGTTAGCAAACTATAACCACCTCTGCGCTGTGGAGCGCTTGGGGGTGAGCAAACTAAGCCCCCTCACGATGTAAGGACTTAAGCGATTCCGAACATATAACTCAACACTTCTGTATGCATCTGAGAGCTGCTGTTATTTTCTGCTAACTATCAATTTGCTCTCTTTCGACCTCTGTGATAAGATTTTTTGAAAACAAAACAGCCAAAACAAAAACAACCACTGGTCTAAGCACACGAGCTATAGCGCACTCATGTCAGAGGGTATCTGGGTACACCAGAGGTCGTCTTACGTGAATTAGTCATGATTGCCGATCTAATATATCTATATATAAGAATATATATATATCTATGTATTATATATATATAATATATATATATATAATATAATATTATATATATATATATATATATATATATATATATTATCTATATATATACTATATATATCTATATATTAATATATATATATAATCTATATAGATATATATATTAATATATATATAATATATATAATAGGATAATTGAGGAGTTCCACGTGTTACTACAAGTGCTGAATCGAAAAGTGGAGAGCCTCCAAAAAAGAAGCATGGTTGACGGATTATCCGTCAACCATGCTCTTATAGATATGTAGGGGGGGGGTGGGGGGGGGGGTGGTTGGTTGAACGCTGTTTATGTTTTCCTCGTTCGGGTCGTCTGGCGTTGGTGGGCTTGGTTGTGTGCCATCAGACGATTGAGACCAATTTTTTTTCCCTAACTGCACTCCCCCACCCCCCCCCCCCCCATTGAACCTCTCACCTGTTGCTGTCTGGACCATCTCAATTATGGTAATCCATGACAATGACACCATTCAAAAACAACCACCAATGTTGATCTGAAAATCAAATGTGGAAACACTTGTCTTTCTGAGTTACCCGTTTTCATAGCATCGGAAACTGGAGCGTGATGTATTGACGGACAGGAATTAGTCGAACCGTCTCGTCTCGAATTATCTCGAATTGCCGGTCCGGTCTCTGCTTCCAGACCGAACCGCCATACCTTCAGTGTAGAAACACAAGATTTGAAGGCTGGCTCGGTCTCGGCCTATCCGGTCGCGACTACATCCCCTGGTTGACCGGACAATCCTTTCCCTCCTCAGCTACAAAAAGGAACTTGGACAATGCATTTCTTGTGGAATAAAGCACAATAATAGACCACACAATGTCTAGTCCACCAGGGCTTTGAAACTGGATCACGCGAGAGCTTTTGACGATGAGACCGCCTCCTGGATTGTTTACGCTAATTAGGAGTAATTATTGGATTTCATTAACAGCTATCACCGTTCGGCAATAAAAATGGCACTCGCTCTGCCAGTGGCGAGTCGCCTTCACGCCCGCACAAGTGTTGAACCGTCGCAAGTATGTTCAGCAATTATGAGTGAATGTGACTAATAGATCGGACGAACGAACGAACTAACTACGAGATAACAAATAACGAGAAAACAGACAGATCTGCTCCAACCTGACCTAGCTAAAAAGTAGGATTCATCCTCACCATACGTGCATACCACATACCCCTAATATGAAATGAGTATTTACTTGCCTTCATTAGAGATCGTGCTGACAAGGTTTTTACTTTGCATGTCGTGACCGTGAACTGACACTAAAAACAATAGGGTCATCCCCTTCACATGAGAAGCCACGTGCTGATTTGATTTGATTTGATTTGATTGCGCGGGTTCAGGAATCCAATCTGACTCATTGTGGAACCCTAACCGAATTTTTGATCGTGGATGAAGCACCGGGGACAACTCGCCTTCTCTTCCGATAGTGCTCAGAGGTATCGAGGCAAGGAGTGACACCAATCCCTGCTCCCGGGACCGCAATTTAACGACCCCATCCGAAAGGTCGATCAGTGAACTTGAGGAACCGACCACTTTCTAGGAACTGGAGAGAGGCGGAAGATGTCGACGCGATACTGCGCACACAGTTCCGACCTGCGAGACCTATTGCAGGTCCCCTCACGAAACAACCCCACCGAAAACCAAGCCACTGTCAACAGCACGACCAGGAACGCTTAAGACCAGGAAACACGACAGCACGAACTGCAATTACAGCAACTTCTGGAAAAAACGCCCGGTGCTGATCGGCGGAAATTCGAACCCGGAGACCTGTTGCATGCAAAGCGACACTGATACCGCTCTACTATTCTCTCGCCCATTCTGAACTCGATACGGTTGAGTTTGTGAAGATATCGGTACCAAAGGGGTGTCACAAACACACACACACACACGCACACAACACATATGCACAGACAGACGGACGGTTCCCTTTTGCCCTCGGCGAGAAATACAAAATGGATGGATGGAACTTGTCCTAGCACAACCCAAATATGACACACAGTGTCTAGGTCAACTATGGAGCTGGAACAGGGATCAAGCGAGATGCTTGGACAGATGAACGGCCTCTGGAAATTGCCTATGGGGACGGACTGTGTAGAACTAATTAGGGGTATAATATTTGGGGTATAATATTTAAATAACATCTAATATCACAGTTCGCCAACAAAGAGAACAACGAATGAACTAGATCATAGATAGACATAGATTTTTTTTTTGCCTTCGGCAAGGAATAAAAAATGCATGGAATTTCACTGGGACGGTTTTCGTTTCGTTGTCATGCAACAGCCTCCATTTTTAGCTCAAACCAGCTATGCTGGTTGAGCCTATTGAATTTGCATGTCTCTCTATCTATCTATCTATCTATCTATCTATCTCTCTATCTATCTAATCTATCTATCTATCTAGCTATCTAATCTATCTATATCCAGTGTGTTAACAATCGCTTTTTGCCTCCCGAACAGTCATTCTGTGATGGATGTCGACCAAACTTGGCACAATGTTTCCCTTAACCCCTGAGACATGTCCTGACCTTTTGGTGGTCAAGGTCAAAGGTTAATAAAGATGCAAAAGGTCATATGGATGTGTAAACTTTCGAACCCACTGATCTTCCTACCAAATTTTGGTGACACCAGTGTTGAGGTCGGTCATAATGATGGTCTCATCAGCCGGACCTTCGGGGGGTTAAGGAATATTTGTCCATGGTCCCACTTGGGCCCGAGGGCCCATTTTATGAAATTTCACACAATGGTACTTGAAATGCATCTCCTCCCACCAAGCTTCAATTAATTTTTTTCCACGTTACATGTAATTGCTTCCTTGGGTTTGTGTAAAGGGGCCATTTGGGGGTGTGCAGGAATTTTGGGACCAGGGCCCAGCTTGGGCCCCAGGGCCATTATGTTGAAATACACAAAATTTGTATCTTCTACAAATTTAGCTGCACAGTGTTGATGTTCAGTCATAATGATAGTCTAATAGCCGTACCTGAGGTGTTCTGATTTTTTGGTCCGAGGTCCGACTTGGGCCCGAGGGCCCATTCATGATATTTCACACAATGGTACTGAATGCATCCCCTCCCACAAGCTTCAATGATTTTCTTCAAATTTACATGTATGGTCTGGGGTAGAGGGAAGTCGGAGTTGTTCAAGAATGTTGGCCCCAAGGCCCAGTTTTGGCCATAGGGCCTGTTATGTGAAATACCACAAAATCTTCCTGATCTCCTACAATCGTTGGCAACAGTCCTGATGGTCTGATAGCCATCCCTTCAGGGTGCCCAATCATTAGGGACCAATGCTCAGTGTGGGCCATGAGGGCCCCAGCAGTAGAATTAGCAAATGTTCCACCTCTCCACGTTTTTAATGCACAGTGCTGACATTGGCTCGACTCCAATGGGGCCCTAGGGTATCTATACGACATATCTAAGTTTTGATGAAAAGGTCAGTGCTGATGGTCGGTCATAATGACGGTCTAATAGCCATATCTTCAGGGTTCTCAGGAAAAGTTTGGACTGCTCGAGGGTCCTATCATGTTGTACTATCACGCAAAATGCTCCTACATATTTTGGTGCACAATGTTGATGTTCGATCAAAATTATGGGATAGCACCTACAGGCTTTTCAATATTTTTTGGTTTGAGTACCCACTGGGGCCACAGCCCATCCACTTCATCCAGTGTGTTCAACAATTGCATTTTTGGCCCCCCCCCAACCGTAAATCTGATCTTGAAAAT
Organism: Sclerodactyla briareus; assembly: GCA_026419785.1. NCBI lineage: Eukaryota > Metazoa > Echinodermata > Holothuroidea > Dendrochirotida > Sclerodactylidae > Sclerodactyla > Sclerodactyla briareus. The sequence continues at coordinate 514,715 of JAODTK010004521.1, read as the reverse complement.
TTAAACACATTCATCTGTTCTTGAGTTTGAGCTACAGCCTCATGGTGCTCTAGTATTAACATGTAGGGACAAGTAAACTTGTCTCGATCCAAACATCTTTGACGAGCCAAAACCATGTGGATCATGCATCTTTTCCGGTAACCCATTTACGATGTAGCCGTTCAGTTCTGTCTAAGCTCTGCACCGTTCATGGTTGCTTTAGCACAGTGCTTCTGGTGTTGCCCATATAGATCCGTTTTTAACATAACCGCTTTAGATATTATACATTGTACACTGTATGTTCATGTTGTGAATTTCTGATGGCCAGGTGATATTTGACACCACAGGCCGATGTCATAACATTATAGCCGGAGTTATACCATCATAACGAACTCGTTCAAGCCATGAATCCGTCGCTGTACTTTGTAGGCTACGTGCGTGCTCCATTATAGTGTACACAGATTATAGGCCTATACTGTGGAGACTGTAGCGTATTCTGTTCGTCCGCAATCGATCGATAGGATGTGTCGTTGCAGTGGTTCTATTTTCAGTAGTTTGCACTTTGCGTGTACAATAAGACATGATTCTTACTGTTTTTGGTCATAGACCCACGCACATCGTTGTATTGTTTGCTGTGCGAAAACGGGTTTTTTGTCCCTGGAAGATTGAGCAGCTGGACCAAATTGTTCGAATGACGTTGCAGCCGCAGAAATAGATCATTGTATACACGAACTGCTTTGTTTACCTTCATGCCTGGTAAAGGAAGCGGGCGAAGTCACTCACTGACATTAGGTGGCAATGGCACGTACACCCAGCAGAGATACTCGACTGCGTAACTCGGCATTCATAGTATTTTCTACTGCACAAGCAGTTGAGTACTTACAGGGGATCGATATAAACAAGCACGACAGGTCGCGTTGTATAGGCCAAGGCTATATGCAAGACTGCGGAGCCTACATTGGCGTTGAAACTTATATTCCCTTTTTTGCATCAGCCTCTTTTATGGAAAATAGCCTAAGCAGAAGAGACGTGTTCTCTGACGGTTTCTGCTGAGACTGGTTGACAGACTGGAGGAGTGGAATATGGCGAGCAAGTCTGAGAACAGCGAAGAGTGCAAGATCGGGCGATTTGTGGATACATTTCTAAAGTGTGAACACTGTAGAACGAGTGAGCGAGCCTTTAATTCTGGCATGTTCTCATAATGTATGCAAAGCGTGTGTAGCGATCCTAGTACAGCCAGATGAAACAGTGACCTGTCCGGCGTGCAAGGAGAACATTCTCATTCCAGAGAAGGGTATTGATGGTATGAAGGTGAACACATTTTTGGAATTTCTTCTGAAATACGTTGTTATTAATCGAATCGTTAACTCGCGACTCAGACACAGATGAGGGGCCGAATGGAAACTGTTCGTTGTGTGACTGTGAAGGCGTGTCTGTCTACTGTCTGGAATGCGTAGGCGCTATTTGTTCCGCCTGCGAAGGCCAACACGGGAGGAATGAAACCCTTCAAGGGGCAACCCTCGTGAAATGGAGGAAGCCCTGGGAGATGACCTCACCAACGTTATCCGGAGATTGAGTGAGGGGGAGGGGGATGACTACTGTTCGAGTCACAATGGGCGCGAACCTGATCCGCTTTTCTTCTGCAACGATAGTTTTTGGGTTGCGACCATATGCGATCATGGTCGAGACGGCCCCGTAGTCGACCACAACTCCAGCGAACACAGGGTCACAACTCTAGAGGAGATTGCCTACTCCAGACGTACGACACTCAGCAAAGCCTCAGAACTCCTCGCTAAGAAAGAAGAAAAATCTCAACTTCGAGTTCATCGCTACCAAGGATGAGACGAAGCGAAAAATTCTAGACCAGAAATCGGAGACCTCGAAAGCGATACAGAACATGGCGGCCGCGATCACACAGAGGATTGAGAATCAGAAGCGATCCCTTCTCGAGCCAACTCGAGAGGGTGACGGATGCGAGACTGTCAGGAAACGAAAAAGTATTCGAAGCCGCAGAGGCGGACTACAAATAGTATGTCAGACTGCCTAGCTGCGTCCAACTCCTAATTGAGACGGGAAAGGACGTCACCTCTTACTCGTTGGTCCCAATGTACTTCCCGAGCCATGAAGAGGAATAATGAGAAGCTCGACAACACATCTCTCGCACCAAGCTCAGAGGCTCGGTGTGGTCTACAAGCCAGGAATGAATCCTGAAGAAGTGGTCATGGGATCTATATCACAGGATAAGCACGCCGACCAAACATGGCGAACAGACTACCCGCGGACCAATGGCCAGATCTAGGATCGCTGCGGGAATTTTCGACGGCTTTTGGAAATCTCTACAGGAATAAATTTTTCTTCGTTATAGTGTCAGTTTTAATTAAGGGTCCTTACACTATTGTTCTGTTCCCCTGGCGGTAAGACCTGGGTGGCGCTTCCCAAAGAAATAAAATAATTATCACATTTATCAGCCTGGAAATTAATTGGTTTACCTCATGGCCCTCTGGTGTGTGTGTGTGTGTATGTTATAATGAAACCTATATCTAACCATTCGCTGATTCATACGATAATTGTGCATGGGACACATTTAAATAATATCATGAACCCATTCCAGAATCCACTCTAGGGTCACCATGTGGGATGTGCCCCTATTTAAAAAAAAATAAAAGGAACATGTGATTCAACCGTCACCAGTAAATGTCATGACTCTAGTCAAATTTTCATTTCAGTGTTTTGTGACTCGAGCTGAGTCACTGTCTCGAATCATTCGCTACATGTTTCAAGTTTCCATAAAGTTGCTCTAAGTCATTACATTTTTGAAAGTAGTGAATCAAGTCATGACTCGTTACAATGCCTTAACAGTCTATTGAATTTACAAATGTGGGGACGAGGATCTGAGTGACAACTCATCTTTGTAGGTGTAATATAAATGTAAAAACCAATACATGCATCTGTACATATACGGACGATAAAGTAGATTGTGTCAATTCTATGCAAACGAAGTTAGGAATTCAAATTGGGTGTCATTTATTGACTGACATCGAAAGAAAGATCGTGGCTTCTCAATAAAGTATAAGGATAACAATATGTTGTGACATCGTATTCCATATTTTTATTCATTTTATCGCGATTAGTTGTGGCTTTTATAAGTAATTACATAGTTGTTTGCATTTTTCATACATTTCACAGGGTCCCATCTGCGCTACTTCTGGATTTTTGTCTTTCCAGAACGATCGATACATGGTAATAAATAGATCAGAATTGCGTGTGCCTCGACATTTGCCAGTTAAAAAGGTAGTAGTCCTAGCCTATTTCACTTTTCATCCCATTACGGGTTTAACGTGTACATGTAGCTCAGAGTTATATCCTTCAGAAATGTCCACCATATGTTGCCATCATACTAATATGCCGCATATTGCGTCTATGGAGATTATGAAGTAAAATTGACAATATAGTTTCCTAGAACCAAATAAGAGAGTTTCCGGAGATTCGCATTCCCTCTTCGGATAATGAATGTCGAAATAAGCGATCAATAAACTGAGTGTCTTGAAGGGTTGTCATGGATCAATATCTGCACGAAATGTGGTATCCCGGTTTTCGATCAGCTGGCTGCGTAAGTTGCTATTCAGTGTACTTGGGCAACGGAATGGAAGATATTCTAATGTGGCCCCAATATTACTGGAATATTTCTATATATATCGATTATATTGGGGGAAAATCCCTGAAAGCTATCTTTTAATTCTTCACAAAATCTTCAGGGCACCTGACAACTCGATACGGGAAGGTTGATTTTTTCAAGAAGGATGAGTTGAATTGCACAGGCTTGAGTGACAGCAAGCACCACGTTCACGTTTGAAACAATCCGATGGCCTAAAATCGGAAATTAAGGTACAAGAATTATATTTTAATTAGTTGATATTCGGCTCGAAGTTCACTGATTAGCTTTAGAACATACCTGGGGAATGATTCTCTGGTAGGCATGAGATTGCCCTAATTCCAGAAAAGCAGAATGTTCGATTGGCGCAATCGTTGGACGGTAGTATTCGACAGAGGGAAAAGAAACCATAAATAAAACCTTCAGGGGAATTGTGGCATTAGAACATGGCAAGTAAATATTGCATTGCATGGTTGGCAGTTATCCCATAATGGCCTGTGGACTCTAAAATTACTGCATCAAAACTTAAAATGAATTAAGTAGAAGGAAGATCCATGTTGGTATAAATGGATATCCAGACTTAGTTTGAGTATCTTGATATAAGTAGTTTCTATATATCTGATTTTGGAACCTAGAGTGTGAAAATTGTGACTGTTGCAGTCTCCACATTCACTGATGTGATCACGGATAGCACTGGCAGTTCTGCCTGCAATTAAGGTGATCAGTGCCTAGTTTAGATAGAGGAATGCTTGAAACCAATCTTCCGAGACCAGCCCAACCTAGGCCTATATTGTTACTTTACAAATAGTTCTTTCTGACCACGTACTTTATATACAGACCTCGTTTGACAATATATATCTGGCTTAAGTGGTCATTTGAAACTCGTGTTCGTGTGGCAATCCCAGGGTATACGTTCTGGATACCATTGTATCGTTTTTGTTACGGTTTGTTTTAAACGAACTAAACGTGTTGTTTATGTCATGTGATAGTAATAGCCACCCATTCAAACGCCTGATCGGTAGTGCGTATTATTTTGTATTATGTTCAGTTCGCTAAACGAATATGGGTCACTACTTTATCCATACCAAGCAATGCGTTATAAACTGCCCCAAATTTCTCGATCCGTTGTCATCAAGTGGACGGTATTGTTGTGAAGATTTCACCGTCCCCAGTCAGTGCTAGTACCAACTTTGACTTTTAGATGTGGTGTTGAAAAAGATTCGCAGGAATTGAATAGGCGATTTTATAGACTTTATGGTGGAGGAATAATCTCTATCTATAATAAACGCACTATAAACGGACTGAAAACAACAGATTGATATGCGGTGGAATCCACCCCTTAATTTATATTTAGAAAAAAAGAGAATTGTTTTAAAACTTATTTTCGTCTGTTCTTCTATAGTTCTACTGTAACAAAGGGGGGAGACCAGGTCGAACAGTTCTTTACTCCTATTTCTTAGATGCGAGCAGGCAGCAGAATATAAGCCTGCAGTAATCGGTGCGCCTAGCACGAAGGACCTCTGTAGGAAGGGGGCTGTTGAGATTCTAGCGAAAAGAAATTCCTTTCTCAACCTGTTACAGCCAAATAGTTTAAGTTGTGTAACAGTATATACAAAACTCAAATTAGGAAAATGTTTCTGTCAATGTTTGGGGAGTAATGTACGTCTCATAAGAGATAATGTAACGTTATTTTAAAATTAGCAATCAAACTTTAACTCATTTTGGTTTTGTACCGCCGAAACTCCAACTAGCAAATGTTCAGTCACTTTTTAAATCTAAATGTGGATATGGGTGGTATGTGCCATATTCATTTTCTTTTAATATTACTTTCTCAACGCATTCACGCTGTCGACAGAGAATGGCTAAAAGTCCATAAATACATACATGCCAAGGTTGTTTAGACAGGAATCCCGCCTAGGAGACAAGCTGAAAAATGAAAGATGGAAAGGAATCCAATGGATGCATAATAAGTTTATGGACAAAGTAAGGCAGTCATCCGTGCCTGTTAGAATAGAGTACTCCTTACTATTGTATACTGTATATACGACTGAATGGCAGCTCATCTTGTATGGTCAATGCAAAGACCATAGTGTAGAAGCAGTCAGGAACACGTTAGGTGTTTTTTATACGAGGCAACGTTTCATTCCATTGCAGGCCAAACCAACATGCATATCAATGAGGTAATTATGGACGAGCGCAGCCGATTCGGACACCGCCGAATACACTCCACTGTGTGACGAATTGAATGAAAAGTGCAACTGAGTCTAGTTCTAGATTTAATCCATGAGATGGGGTGAATTGAGAGGGATCGGAACTGGTACCTTTAAATGGCAGTCGGCCACTCTACCGCCAAGATACTATACAGTCAATGCATTCATGTATGAGTACATAATGCTCATCACTCTCCTTCCAGTTTCCAGACCCTATACTTTCGAGAAGTATTAGGGCATAGAGGCGGTACCCTTAACTCCAAAACACCTCTTATGCCGTCACTCTCCACGACCCTAGATGGGGGAGGGGATTACAGAGCTTTCCTCTGGGAGTCCTTATAAGCAATACATCAGTATATGTCAACCCATGAATGGGTGCGGCTATCAGCAGTATTCTTCATCTATCGTCAGTGATTGCACTAGTGCAGGAAATGGAACAGCTCTTGAAGGAGAGCGACGTCTTCCTGCGAGATTCAATCAACAAGGGGGATTATTCTCCTCTATCATGTCCATGGCGCAGTGCCTTGGTCTGAAGACAAGGGGACGGGATTAACAGTATTAAATTGTGTGCGACGCGGGGGACTTATATCAACCAAAAAAGAAATTTAACCAAAGCAAAGGTTCCAATTCTCTTGACCCATATGTCACATGCTCACTGGGGACCCAAAAACCCGTAAGGGCCGTATAGTGACAATGGGAGGATAACCACTTTCGACTTAGCATTCTCCACATCCGTCGTGGGAACAATAGGATCAGTTCTGACCGAGCAGTTTGATTCTAAGCCCCTTTCCTTTTCTCTTGTGTTTTCCAGATGACTCGTTTCTTTCTGTAGCCGTGCTCGCCGTGTGTCCGTCTGGCGTCTGGCTACTTTCTCATTATATTCGTTACTTTTCAACAGGGTTTGTAACGGAAAAGTTGCATTCTGGTCTTATTAACTGTTTTTACACCCTGTTGATTCCGTATAAATCCTAGTTTACCGGCCCACTAGTCACGTTAAAAGTTCATTATTAGTGCTCAACCTTTGTTTTTTAGCGAACCGAATCACGTGACTGACCAAACAGAACAGCCATATACACAATCCAGAATAGCAGGGTGTGAAATCATAAGAATGCGCTATGCCCATTAAATTCAACAATGACAATGGACAATCCCGTATAGAAGGTACTCAGCCATGCGCGATGCTACTGGCTTCGCAGCACCGCACCGGCACCAGAAGCTTCAGAACTGTAGACAAAATTGTTTCGGGGGCTGGTATAGCAACGCGATTGAATATATTGAGTAATTCAGGTGACTATTTCGACCCCCCACCCTTTTAAAAAAAAATGTATACTGTTGCTGGCGGCCACAATAACGGATGCTTGGGATTAGACGTGATGGTTGAACTGAGGTTACCCTATTATAGGGTACCTATGGGTGTTGGATGTGCACGCGAAGAGGTTTCTGTTAGCATGATGGGATATATTGAGTGCGTCGCGGGGTTTTATCCGTCGGTAGGTTTTATTCGTAAAAATCTCCAGATTGGGGTGGCCGAACATGGCCAAACAAATGATCAGGAAACATGGGAACGCTTGTGGCTGTCACCTAGTTCGATATTGCGATCTCTAGGAGGTTGAACGATTTTTGTTGCCTACTCTAAACCAATGTAATGAAAGGCGAATACGGATTGCATAGTGGTGTCCAACTATCTGTGCAAGCTTGCTTGGTGCATGGTGTTTTTGTTTACTTCTTTTCTTATTTCCCAAACATAGATTTTCCTAACATCGGTCCGTATATCTAGTTTCTTGGTCCCTCGGGGGTACTTGAAAGAAATTTCAGTTGTTAGCTAGAGAGAGAGGGAAGCTAGCATGCAGGGCCGTCTGAACACAACAACAGCCGACGTGTCTGGCCAGGGTCCCGCGATGTTAGTGGTCCCGCAATCGGTCACCCATATCTTAATATGGGAGAAGAAATATATGAATAATAATAGGAATCTATGCCTGATGGAATTCGATACTTATGACGAGTATTGGTGAATGAGGAAATACTCCGGAGGGAGTTCGACATGAAATATTAGAATCGAGTTGGCAACCCTGCACTGCAAATACAAATACCCTGAAGCTTACACACATCTCAGAGGAACTCGGCGCAGACTCATGTGTTCTGAAGTTATCGTGCTCACAAAGCATATGACCTTTTGACTTCTAATGACCTCACTCAGTTGCCTCAAACAAGAACATAACCTAGAATATATACCCTTTGTATATAAGCCTGTTGAAACAGGCGTTTGACTTTCTCACCTCGTATCAGCCTCCTTCACTCATGAGAGGGACCCCTTAAACCACTCGGTTGATTTGCCTCCTGAACCAAACGCCTGTGCGACTTGTTCCGCTCGCTGTCCGACTGAATCATGGGCGTGACAACGTGGGCGAGTTGGCAAGGTCAACGTGGATTGAGCCCTCGAAGATTCTCTCTTTACTGAAAAATTATCGAAAACGGACTTGCCTGCTGGAAAAGTACTCAATGATCTGTCTGGAATTGTATAGACAACCTCCAACCTAGTTTTGGCATTACGGTTAATGGATATTCTTTTTCAATTCCCCATTTGAAGGATTCATATTTTTCTGAACTCGTGGGCGCTACCGAACAAGCCGCAATACGCCTGCGCGGAGATAAAACAGTGCTTCGGTTCATTGTAGGCTTCAAATGTCTCATCTCAAGATAATCCCATTTTCAATATTGTAAAAGGTGATTGAAAGTCTTCTGTGAATATTCCTGACTAAAATATGGGACGATTCTTAGCGGAATTACTCAGGGTGCCTGAATCCATATCAAAACGCCGTGTGCTTACTGAGGACTGAACATCTACGTCACCTGATGAGTAATGAGCAGAATCCCTTTTTTGGGGGGGGGGGGGGGGGATTTGTCAAAGTCCTGCAGACGATATGTTGGTAATTTTCAATTTATTAGGAAAACGCTTCCTCATATTGTCTGCTTTAGCAGCTCTTTGTATACCTTCCGGTCGTCAGTTTCGTGCCCCAAAGGGGGAGGACTCAGGTGTCACAAAAGCATATAAGCAGGAGATCGACTGCATAAAGTCTTCCTTTACCGGCCAATTTTGAAGATTTTCCTTGGCGACTTGAGATGACTGAATGGTTTTATAAGCAACGTGCGGCGGAAACTCATTTCATTGGGCATTGTGTTACCAGTCAATGGAGCAAGCCAGGAAAAAAATTGATATTAATATTGTGGGGGTTTGTATCCACCAAATCCTCATATTTGTTCTACTTATCATTAAAAAGTGCAGAAAATTGCCGAATTGAAATTCGATTTTTAAATCTAAAATGGGCGTGTCTCCGATCTCCGAAACAAGGGCCTACCATAATCATCAGTGAAGGGACTAGGCCTCCTGGAACGCATATTGAGTTAAAAACCAACATACATTCTTCGATTTTTGGACCATACTTGGCCGACATTTCAGCTAACGGCGGCTTAATAGGCAGACCGTTCTGAATACTGTCACTCGATGAAACCCTATCATCCATAAAAAGGACTTTATTTGAAGAGGAAATACGTGAAATTATCGCCGATTCAGCTAAATGTATACGAATTGCACAGACGGATGTTTTCGCTGAAGGCGCAGAATTGATCCATTCGAATAGTCCATTCGAAGACCCTTATTTCGAAGAGAAAAAATTTTGGAAAAAATGATTGATGATGAAAAATAGTCGGTTTCACATTTGAAACTGACAAAAATTTGACCCTTCAACCCATCGGGGGGAAATTTCAGGACCCTCCCCCCCTCCCATGACACATATTGTCTCCCCCCCCCCCCCCAGTGACACATTAGTGTCTCTTATGGCATTTCTATATAAATATACATCAATGCCACGGGCCTTAGCCACTTATCCGACTGTTCAGGAAAAAGCAGAATTCGTTTGTTTTTTTTTCACTTGGATAGCGTTCTAACAGTTGTCGAATAGATCTGGCCGATAATAGTGCAATATATTACAAGTAGGAGGGCGGTATGCACTTTTATGTTGTTCCCCGCCAATTATTATTGGCAATTAGCGGGATCTAGTACCACGCTATGCACTATCACAAATTATGTAATTGGTCACTTTTCACGTGTTTTGTGTAGTAGATGGGATAGTAGTCCACCTATTGTGGAGGGGTGTGGCATGTGTGTGCGAATAGAACAGTCATTCAGGGACTTGGAAGTGCCAAAAAATTGCACATTAAATTGCCAGGAAATATTGAAAATATTCAAAGGTTGTAATTGAAAGACGAAGTATTTTTTCTAGAAAAAGCTGACATGGCTCTCTTTCCAAAAGCTAAGGAGGCATGAGTCATTTCATCATATTCAATGGTATGGTGGTCAAAATATTCCTTCCATGTTGTACAAACTCAGGTAGGTGGCAAATGTGCATCATTTGCATAATGCATACATGATTAGCTCCAGGCCAGTCATTTTGTGGGCTGAGGGGAAAAGCCTTTTCGTTCTATACTACTGATACATAGTTTCCTACTGACCAAATATACTCCTATCTGATAAAAAAAAAAATGAACAAAAATTCTGAAAGAATTCATAAACCCTCCATTAATCTGGGGTTGTAAGTTATCTTTCTTCATACAGCGGAATCTCGAAGACAGTGAATTTACTAAACTGCTGAGCAGACTGACAACAAGTCTTGTCAAAAAACTGAAAATACGGTTTAAACAAGCCAAGAATCCATTACCTTCCCTAGCAGTTTCCACAAATTGCCTAGAAGGTTCCAACGTAGAAATCGAAACTCACTCAATCATTCCCAGGACTGGGGAGCGTCGGGGGGACATAAGTTTCGAAGCGTCATCTTCCTCCATGCTTGTCTGTCAGTGGCCTTGAAGAAAAGCAGTTCCGGCATCGGCCAGACACGTCCAATTTTAATGTCGTCTGTCGAGCTTTTCGTGGGTCTCGCCGCGACTGCGTCAGCCTTCGACGGTGGCCCAGCAGGTGGCATTGGATAGGTGTTCGTGTCTCGTGGTGTGCCATAACAAAGTTAGTTTGCATTTTTGATAGTTTCGACGGAGGGTTCTCGTGGGCTCCGTCGTGGGCCAATCAAGATTCTGATACGTCGTGTACATTACGCGTTCATTATATGATCAGTATAAGAAATTGCCTGAGCAGTTTTCTAGGTACTTGGTACTTAGTTTCGAAGGCTTGAATTCTCCTTTCACTGACGGTCAGAAGTGTCAGTCCCACACAATAGAGTGAAATAGAGGACACCGGAGTGAACTGATCTGAAGAGGACCGAAAGCTGGCGGTATTATTCCATATCCTATTCTGTCTGTTGCAATCCGGATGCGGACTTCTGACTGCACTGGGTCCCATCTTCGGTTGAGAGTTGCTCCAAATTATTTGAAACGGGAGACTAATCAAGAGGCTCGCCTTGGGGCAGTGTGATATCGATTGGGTGTTAGCTCTGCTATTATAAATCTTGAACCCCTTATTGCCACTGGTCTCCATGTCAAAGTTATTAGAGCCCTTGCCAGTCTGTTATTAGTCAGGACGTGTAGTCCTTTGAGGCCTACAGTCTCAGGTCATGTCATCCGCAAATGCGGAGGCTACAAAACTGGTTGACTCCAAATAGAAATTGCCCGTATGGTAGTCGTGGAGGCTCCCTTGCATTAATATCTCCAGAAAAAAGGAGTGCTTGTGAAAAGAGGTAACATGTCTAACACCGACGGGGTGGGACTGGAAAAAGAAATCGCCTTTATGATGTTCAGGAGAACTGCATACTGGAGGAGTGGTCATAAAGTGCTTGGATAACTATGATAAGCCCCTCTTCGATTTTGAAGTCTTGAGGACCTACTCTGGTAAAGGCATCCTTGAATCGATGAATGAGTGAGGATAGGTCACGTTGGGTGATGCAGGTGTTTTACAATGAGTACTCTTCGGTTTGAAAATTGGCTTCAACTGTGCTCCGACAGCCTTGACGCTGCCTACTCTTCTGCGAGTATCTCCTCGGTTATACAATCTCTCGGAAAGCGTTCACTAATACCGAATTTGGAGCTGGGGCGGAGGACGGAGGCCAGCACGGAGTCCCTCTCCCTCACCTCCCTCCGTTTCATGTGGGGAAAATGTTCGTAGGAGTTGTGGTGTTTGTAAGGACAATAAAATGCAACATTGAATCGGGGGAGCGGGGATTTGCATGGACGCTTGCATTTTTGTTCAACTTTACTTGCAGCGGGATTGTGGGTTCAAACGGTTGAGCATGATGCGAGCATGATTCTAATGGATGGATTCTTATCCGGCTGATGCGTCTGTAATTATGGTACAGAGCCCTAGAATTCCTTTCTTCGGCAAGAGAATTATTAGTGACTGTGTCCATTCCCTTGGCCACTTCTTGGACTCCCAGGATCTTTGACAGAGAGTTGGGGCGTAGTCTTCAGCGCTACCACTTTTCAGCCAATTCCGCTGGCACGTTATCTAATTCAGGAGACTTTCCCATTTTTAGGCTGCGGACAGCTGCTTCTACCTCACCCTATCAAAAAACAGGTATTTTAGCCTCATCTCCGGTAGTGGCAGTTGTTAGGCGGTAGGGATTAGTGTTGGGGTTCATCTCGTAGCTGTATGTATTAATCATCGCAGGATTCTGTCCACCTCCCCAAAATGGCATGTACTGCAGACAGGAGAATAACTTGTCGCGATACTGCAGTTCTTGTTAATTGGTCGTCATGAGGGGCCTGGAGGATGCTGTAGGTTGTTTAACTGTTTCCGCTTTCATATCTTGTCATGTTTTTTTCGGCTGCCTCGAATCTCTCTACTGATCTCCCTATTCAGCTGACTGTATTGAACTCGTGCTCTCTCATCTTCTCGCTTCGCCCTCCAACTTTCTCCGTTTGTCCATAGGTGAAGGATGTGTTTGGTGATGCTAGGGTTGGTGTTATGGGTCTCCAAAATTTCCCTCTCCAGTTTTCACTTGTTCGTTTCTATATTACGTGAAGTGCGGATTTAGGCGTTTGCTGTGGCACTTATGGAGTCCCACCTTAAAGACCAATGGCATATAACAGTATCTTTTAAGCCAGCACCGAAGAAAGCAGGATTTATCAAAAGGTTCATTCTGATCCTATCTATTGTTGTTACAGGGTTTCCCAAAGTACATATTTAGGGTAGTTTGTTCGTTGGGGTGTTATTTGAATGAAAGGAACGATCATTTACCCTAACCTCCATTGCTCCGTTGTTCTTTTAAGTTTCCTCGGAGTGATACGTCGGCGGGACTGTCATGGTCCATGACGAAAAATAACAGTTTACAGGTCAATCGGAAGTCTCAATGTTATTGAGGCTCAGATGTGAAAATAGTACAGAAAATGATCCTCAGAGAAAGTTGATCATAAGTGAGAATAAAGATAACACGTAACGCGAGTAATCCTGAAGAGAACGAAGGTGACGTGAAGAGCAAAAAGAGCATACCTAAAAATAGATAACTGATATTGTAATTAGGCAGTCTCCTCTAAATTGTAGGTGATGAGTGAGAATGGTTGATGAATGAATCCAAGAGTTATAATAGGTAAAATTTAAGCCTTGGAATATCGGCTAAGTGAAGTTGAAAACAAGCCATGAGCTAAACGATGCTCATGTAAAGTAGTGCTGAAGAGAGAGTGTGAGGTCTACGATGTGATGGCGATAGAATGTCAAGCTATATACAACAAGTCTTTGTTCTCAACCTTAGTAGATGATTACTCAGATTGAGATCATGGTTTCTTGGAAGTTGGTGTTGGAGTGGTGAATCCAATGGGAGAGGTGTATGAGATGACTATATGTACAAATGACTACAAGTAGCTCCCCCCTAGATTGTTTGTGAAACAAAAAATCGACCAAAGTAATATGCCACAACATATTGCCGAACTATTGCAATCTCAACCAGTGTCGCCATGTAACATAAAGGCTGGGCCAATGTCACGCCTTCATGACCTAGTCGTTCGAACTGGTTCCTTCCTGGGACGATGGTGAGGAGGAGGGTAATGAGGCAACTGATGAGTGCACTTTGGCGTGGTGCTTGTGTTCTCCTGGGTGCTGGTGGAGATGATGTCTCCTGTGGCTGGTGTCGGAGGTCTGTGCGACCTGTGTGGATGGGTAGGCGTTGGTTGAATGAATCGGATGAAAGGTAGGTGGCTTTCAGGCGGGTCAAGGGATATGTTTCATGCTTGTTTCGCATATCCACAGTGAAGAAATTGGCGCTACGTTTAAGCACCAGGTACGGTCAATGGTATGTGGTGAAGTGGTTTTCGTCCCGCGTCTACCCGTATCCAAACATGAGTGGCAGTGTGAAGGTCTGGATGAACGTTAGTTTTACGTGTTGTTGGCCTCGTCAAGGCTGGGGGAGGTTGATCATGTGACGCGCGAAGACGATCGACAAACTCCACTGGATCTGATGCATCGTTCCAGTGGGGGAGGATGTGCAACAAGGTCCGCGGGAAGTGCTAGAGTCGAACCCCGTAAAACCATCTCAGCTGAAGAGAACTGGATATCAACCTGGAGAGCAGTTCGGATGCCCACCCTTTTCGGAGTACTAGAGGCAGTGCTTCTGTCCATTTGGTGGATCCGGTTGGGCTTTGAGTGAGCCTTGAGGTGACGATGGGAGCGCTCAAATAGACCATTGAGCAGGATGATATGCCCGTAGTCCTGATGCGCTCGGTGCCCAGTAAGATATTCAACTGGCGAAATAGAAAAAACTCAAACTGTCCACCTCTGTCAGTTGTAATGATGTGCGGGCACTCCAAACGAGGGCTACCCATCGTTGGACGAAGTAAGTACTTTGGAAAGGTTTGGAAGTGGTATGCCTCGGGCCATCTAGTGAATCTGTCCACAATCGTGAGGAGGTAGGTGTGACATCGGAGGGTGGCAGCGGACCAACTATGTCCATGTGAATATGCTGGAAGCGCGCGAAGTGAGTAGTAGTGCAGGAAAGGTTACCCAACGGTTGTCACTGTGTGGTGACGCTGCACCTTAACCTGGTGGCACTTCAAACATGTTCGCCACCGCTTCTCGGACGTTTTGTTGATATGGGCCAGATGAATCGCCTCAGTGGTAAGCGTTGGGGTGGCTCGAAACCAGGGTGGGATAGGGAATGGGCGAATCGAACAAGCCGTCGATAGTTCTCGGGACGTAAGACGAGCGTTCCCGTGAAACGTCGCAATAATGGTGCTCGCTTGTGTGGCGAGAGGAAGTCCTCGCATTGCAGGGAAGAAGATGATTAGCGTAGGTTGGGTAGCTCATATCATTGAATTGCTGAGATGCCATTTCAGCAAAGGTGATTTCCGATCGTTGATACCACTGACCACACGAGATTAGTGCGTCGCGGACGAACATTTTCTTTCCCTGAGATGTGACGATGTCAGTGGTGTACGTGCCCTACAAAATCGAGGATGGAGGATTTCTCTGGTGAATAGCGATCTTGTCTCGCTGAAAAGGCGTACACTAGTGGCTTGGGGTCAGGTCCACTGTTGTTTGAAGTCTTCTGCCCTCGACGGCATGGCGAAAATCGTTAGAAGACATAGGAAACGGCTCAAAGTCTCAGCACGGTCCCCCCGCCCCCGGACCCTTTGACCATCGCCAAATCCCGAATGTGCTTGCGTACTTGGTGCGGTGGGTGTAGTGTAGTTTGCCTGGGTCAAGGAAAGGGTGCCCACTGACCGCAGTCTGTTGCTGTAGGACGCCACCGACCGCAAAAAAAATCGGGAGGCATCAACCTGAGGGTATGGGAGCTCTGGTTTAGGGTTGATGTAGGATTAGTAGCCTGTGCCAAAGCTGTCTTGATCTCACTGAAGAGGTCAGGTCATGTGTGTATTCTGATAGGTGGATGGGGGCGTTCTTTCTCTTATCGCCCGCAAGCAGATCTGTAAGCGGTTCTGTTGGTCGGGCACAGTTGGGAACAACCCGACTGGTTTAAAAGTTTAATAGTCCCAAGAAAATGGCGAAGCTCCTTAAGTTGGTAGGGGGGAAACGGGGGAAAATCCTCTGATGCCTGCCTTTGTGGTAGGGGTGTGATGCACTGAGAGTGACTTGGTGGCAAGGAAATTCTAGGGAAAGGGGTACTCCAAACTGGCTCTTGCCGGCATTGATGGACTATGCCGTATTCGTCAAACCGCTGGAATAGGCGGGCGGTAAATTGGTGCTCGTGTTCCTCGGGTGTGGTACTGGCGACTAAAAAAGTCGTAATATATGCACATATATTACGGAAGGTTAGACCACGCGAACTACCTCTCGATAAACTCTGGACGTTTGCGCAGCATTCTCTCATCCAAATGGGACTCTCACGAATTCGTAACAAGCCAAACGGTGTGTGATAGATGTTTTAGGAATGTCCTCAGGTTCACGGATTGGTGGGTAAGCCCCGTACGAGATCGATCTTGGAGATAAACTTGAACTTTCCGTTGTAGCGTTGATGTAAGTCATGAAATGGGGGGGATTGGGGTAACGGGGTCGGAAAAGTAAACGTGGTTCAATGCTCTTATAGTCACCGCATGGACGCCAGTCACCCGTTTTTGGGTACCATGTGCAGAGGTTTGGTTTGACCAACCCCCCCCCCCCCCCCACCACCCCCCCGGTTTGCTTGCTCGTTTACCAATTGCTCTGCGATAGTCGGATGATACACATATCAAAACATGTGTCGAATCGGCCCTTAGTACAAGAAAAGCTTATTTGGTGGCAAAACGCCGTGGCGAGCAGACCCTGAAGGTCCTCGGGTAACGATATGGTGGGGGACTGAAGGCTTAACAGGCGCATCATGTGGTGTAGGGGTGAACAACACAGCCCTGGAAATTGTTCAACAGAGGAGTGGTATGGGGAATTTTCGTTGCTGCACGATGACAATGAGTTGAAAAGGCTCGACTGAAGAACGTAGACCTGTAACGGTTAGGTTGGTTTCTGGTCGATAATTTGGCCGTTTCATATCCACCAGGCGTGAAAGTGTTGCAGGAAATCGCCCCTAGGATCGGAGTTGATACCTCGGCGGGGATGATGAAGACCCAGCGATATGTTCGCCGTAAGCCGATATTCCACGTGAGTGAACTTGTCACCATATGCTTTAATGCCGGTTTTGTTGGCCGCTCGTAAGTAGAATTTTATAGGTGCTGGTTTGTCTTGGCGTGTCGCGGAAAAAGGGAAACGTAAGCTCCCTCAGCACCCTGTCGACGAGGAAAACTTTACCGTTGCACGGTCCCGTACGTAGAAGAGGCGACTAACTTTCTCGCCAACCAGCCTGGGTCGATCCTAGCTGGAGGGCGTTGGTGGTTAACGCACCGGGAAGTTGCTGTTCTGGAAGCAGTGGAAAAATTACAAGGTGGTGTGCACTTTCGAGAATTGGCAGGCGAAGTATAGTTGGTGTACCAGCAGAGGTCGCTGTCATGCGGGGAACGCGCTGGGGACTATTGCTGCGTCCGCGGATGGGTCCTAGTAACGTTCGTTGGGATCTCGACCATGAGCGTGAGCGTTGACGTCGGTGGCTGAGTTTATTCCACTGTTGTCGTTCAATGACTCACTGTTGTGTTATTTTTGATTAGGGGTGGAGGTCCAGAGTCGCGTACTACAGGCGCAACCATTTGTGAAGGTGCAGCTGATGGAGTCCGGTAATTGTGGAGGCAATATGGGAGATAGCAGGGTTGACTTCTAAAATTTCTGTCGGCCATCTCTGCCAGACCAGTGGCTTGTACATTGAGGAGCGGAGGGATGCCAATATCACATTGACACGTTGGTTGGCAGGCGCTGGAGAAGAAAGAAACAAATGGTTTCAACATTTTATCGTCCCCATCCAGCTGATCATCCACGAGGAGTGTGCATTCTCCGAAGCGCGGTGACGGTTTTCTGTCCCCTCGCTCTTCAGAAATAAGCAAGCTGGTGTAATCGCCGCTGTGGGGACTCTGGCGTAAGCTTAATAAGTTCTGATTTTATCGTTTGGTAAGGGTTCGTGGGGGAGGGTTTAGAAATGTCACGGAGTTCTTGTGCCACCTTGGCTGTAGGGACGAGACGGACGTAGGGCAAAATTTTGTCTTCTCGGAGGACAACTATTACGGGTAGTAAATGCGCTCGACTGGATAAACCACAGGGATGGGTCTTGTGGCCAGAATGGGGTAATTGATTGCGCCGCTGTCATTTGCAGACCTGCAGTCATCGCGACGACTCGGTCGTGCTCTGGATGTTGCGTCCGGCAGAGGGCGGTAGAAGTGTCGATGCCTTGCCTGCGGTACTATTTGTTACTCGATGAAAGCGTTTAATGAATTAAATCTGACTTATGTTATTTGTACTAACGCTGGCCTAGATGCGAGAGCTGGTTGAAGTGGCATAATCTTTCCCTTAACGTAGCAGTAGCTATTACCGTCAATTGAAAACCTATTGAGTCTCAATAATAGACATACATTATAGAACTAATGAGTCCGTGATTCCGTGAAACAACTGGTGACAAACGGTGAGGACTATGCGCAGGGATCCCAAAAGTCATATAGGGAGTAAACGAACGGTGATTGTTGTGAGTGGGGACATGGGAGTTGTATAGTTTTGACGTTGCAAATGCGACAGAAAAGTCAGGGAAACTTTCGTTCGGGGTCACCAATTTAGGGAATTTGTTCGTTGGGGGTTAATTTTGAATGGAAAGGAAACGATCATTTAACCACTAACCTAAATTGCTCCTTGTGTTCTTATAGATGTCCTCGGACTGAACGTCGGCGAGACTGTCCATGGTCCATGAACGAAAAATACAGGACACGGTCCAATCGCGAATTCTCAATGGTTATATGAGGATCCAGAAGTAGAAAATAGTACATGAAAATTGATCCTCAGAAGAAGTGATCCTCAGGTGAGAATTAAGATAACACGTAACGCGAGTAATCTGAAGAGAACGAAGTGACGTTGAAGAGACAAAAGAGCATACCTAAAACATAGATAACTTATATTGTACTTAGGCAGTTCCTCTTAAATGGTAGGGATGAGTGAAAATGGTGAGGAATGAAGTCCAAGGGAGTATAATAGGTAAAATTGAGGCCTGCAAATGGCTAAGTGAATGTTGAAAACAAGCCTACGAGCTGAAACCGATGCCCTATGTAAAGTAGGCTGAAGAGAGAGGTGAGTCTTCGCATGTGATGCAGATAGAATGTCAAGCTACTATACAAAAAGTCTTGGTTCTCAACCCTAGTAGATGAGACTCAGAGTGGAGATCATGGTTTCTGGAAAGTGGTGTGGAGTGAAGCCAATGGGAGAGGTGTAGAAATGATCATATGTACAAAGTGCTAACACATAGGCCTATTTATATTGGCTTTGTAAACAGGGTAACGACTATTTCACATAGACAACCAAGGTTCTCCACACTTGCCCGCCCTGTATTAGACTAAGATGAGGTATGTATTACTTGTATGGACGTTCCGAACGTAAATCTAGCCATGCATTAGGCACAAATGTCCGTGATGAGGATAAACTACTGAACCGAGATAACCATTTATAGGGGGTTCCTGCCTTTCGAGTGCCATTAGAAGCTATAATATCATTCTCCGGGGAAGGTCAGGACACATTCACCGGTTTACGCCTTCGCCGGATATCGATAACAAGAGAAATCAAATGACCATGAGGGGATCGGCGGGGAACATGAATTGCTGCAACTAAGCCTGTTGGGGTCCAATTTATCTTATTTTGGCGAATTACCCGTCTTCACAATAACAATTTCGACCTATGATATATTGCTCTATCTGATTGACAGAGAGAGAAACCGATGGTCACACATTCGCCAACGGAATGAGCGGAGGACGACTCGGGCAAACTTGTATAACGGGAGTATCGGATTTCGAGGCCTATTCGACACCATCTGACAAATGGAGCTAATATATCAATCTTACCTTCGTCGTGTCATTTTTTATTAGTTCCAGATATC